>CM055979.1:40377500-40405000 GCA_029531755.1 Holothuria leucospilota
AACCAGTGGCATAGCCAGGTTTTTTGTCAGGGGGGCAAGAGCACCAAGATTTCCCCCAATTAGTGATCTGCTTCCTAATAATCAGTGTTCTCCGCAGGTCCAAATTTTGTCCGGGGGATTTCCTCTGACCTGGCTGATGTGACTGATCGCCGTCCTGGGGGAGGGGTCTAAGGGGAGGGTGTCCTCCTCCACTTTGGAAAATTTCTGCTCATGTAAGGTGGGCTAGATGCAAAATGGTGCCACATTTGGTGCTAAATGTAAATTGAATGCATCACCAAGAATTCCTATTGTTTTAGGAAGCTTTTTAATCTTGCTTGTCTTGGTGGATATTTCTTGAGTCCTACTGGTAGTTCAGAATCACAATGGGTGAAGTACAGTAATTAAGTGAACCCTGGTACACCTTTCTCTTCATCAGTTCACCACATTCACCACAATCAGTCCGAATTTAACGAGGACCTGCCCTAATATCAGAGTATAGCACTTGACCACTGACCCATTCTAACAAACTGCATATACCACAATGCTGCTGCTTTAATTATCAAGAAACATTGGAAGTATACAGTAAAAGGACAGAATCCCTTGTCAGAGGTCTAGATATCCCATGCTGTATAAAACAGATAGTAAAACATAACTAGTACAACTATAAGCATGGTGTCATTATTCCATCTCTGAAAACGTTAATGAGTACTGGTTGTGCCAGTGTGGCATATACTTTTAAATAAGTAAAGTGTACTGGTTGCGAAATTTAAAATTTCACCAGATCATGCGCAAATTTCACCATATATTCACTTTCAAAATTTCCCCCAAGATTTTTCCAGCAACTTGCCCCCAACCCTTGTCCCCCCTGGCTACGCCACTTCATTGAACATTGGATAACTCAATGCCTGTGTGTATATCAGGGGTGAAGCGAGGATGAAAGGTTTAGGGAGGCCTTGGTATCACGTGGGGGGAGGAGTCACGGCATTGATTTATTGTTTTCTTAATTCGTACACATTTATTAGGACACAAAACAATTTTTGGAGGGGGGTTTAACAAACATCTGGGGGCCTAGCCCCCCCCCCCTCCCGGTAGCTAGTGGTGTATATGTGTGATTTGCTCCTTCTATGGTATCAAGCTGTA
The DNA here is from genome assembly GCA_029531755.1 of Holothuria leucospilota. Classification (NCBI taxonomy): domain Eukaryota; kingdom Metazoa; phylum Echinodermata; class Holothuroidea; order Aspidochirotida; family Holothuriidae; genus Holothuria; species Holothuria leucospilota. Next base: position 40,378,620 of record CM055979.1, read on the forward strand.
TTCTATAGTAGACGATTGTATAGTAGAACTGCTCATTACAAATGATTTTAGAAGACTCAGCTGTTTTTTGTTAAACAGTGTGACTACTATAGAGGATTAAGGCTCAATTGAATAAAGTGACACCCTTAACCCAAGTAAGAATTTCTAATACGTTAGGTAAGACACCTGTATGAGCTGATAAATGCAAGTGCAACTTATAACTAATGAGAAACTTCTCGATGAAAAGCTACCCGAAAATCTCTTTCAATAAATGTCATTACAACAGAACAGTCGAAAGGCTTCTAAGATTGGGGGGGCGATAAACTTCACTATCGGTACATTTAATGTGATGGGTGGGGTAGAAAAGTGGGTTGTTCTCCTCTTTGCCATGTTTTCGTTAGTTCTAATAATGCCTTCGTGCAAAGTGGTGGCACTAATGTAGGAATCTAGCAACCACAACTGGCCATAATTTTTTCCGTTTTCCAATGTTTGACACTGAATTTGACAAAAAGAAGAGCTCTTTTAATTTTTGATGAGTAATCCATGGCAAACCTACGTCATCAAATTTATAAAAAGCACAATACGCCATTCGTTGTGTCGTTGTGGGGCTGGTTTCGGTATCAATTTGGAGACTGTTTTCGTGGATTCGAATATAGTGGCAAAACATCGGTGACTGTTCATTTAGAATTTGCAAATATTGTGCTAATGTTTTGTTTTTGCGAGGAAAACTTGAAAGGCTATTCTTTGACCACTTGGGGAAGAGGGTTTGTGTTTCGATAAATGCATGCCAAGCTCGTTGAGCGGAGGACACTTGGGGTTATACTTAAAGCTTAATGTACGAAACATATCTAGCGTAAACTGATAGTACTGATGAATGTATACAAAAATGTAACGGGCTTGGCAATTACAAACAAAATGTAGGTAACACGGATCTTACTGCTTGTCCTGAAATTTGGTTGATCCGTGCCAGTGTAAGATTCATAATTATCTTGTTTTATCTTTGCTGCTGATTATTTTGTTATTATGTTATCGGCAGAATCCAGTTGCAATGAAAAAAATTATTTGCTGTATCATGGGACTGCACACGAACATTGCAATTAAATTCAATTATACTTTTGTAAATTTAGAAAATACCAATAGAATAATTAATCTAACCTACATGAATTCATGTTTATTTACGTGTTAGATTGTCAACAATATTGCTATATTATGATGGTTGTGACGAGCTATTATTTCATTTAATTTCATTTATTTGATTCTTTCGCAACTTGACAACTGTAACAATACATATCCTCAAATACATGAGCTGATTGACTAGTACGGTAGCATTTGTTATTTGAGAGGAAAGAAATACAGTACAACCATTACATATTACTTAAGGTCACTCTTAGCGTAGATACCAATTTCATTATTGATAATTGCAAGATGGGGGAAGGGAAAGATCGCAAAACCTCTTGTGAGCTATCACGTAACTGACATTTATATAGCTTAGCTCTGATATCTTTTCTAAGTGTAACAGAAACTTTAACCTAAGAAGAACGTCATCAAGGTTAACATAAATGAATAATATAACAAAACAAGAGGGCAATTCACGGAGTTGCTTATCTCATCGCTAGCACACGCAGTAAGCCATATAACTCACAGGAAGAACTGTCTCTCTTCCTTGTGGCATAAGGCCTACACATAACTGCAGGGACCGCTGAGACGGGAGGCTAAGGGGCTTTAGCCCCCCCCCCCCCCACTTTTTCTGCCATGGGTATTTTGGGCCGCAGTAAACTGCATTTATTTTATTGAACATATTGGGCGGCTTCGATTATTAACCCCCGCACTTCAAAATTGGCTCCCCGGTCTCTGAATAAGTGCACTTGAATATGAACGCACAATGAGTGGTTTGAATTGAAGCTCATAAAGAGTTGAGTTGAGTTGAGTTGAGTTTATTTCCACATAATGCAATCTGTACAAAATGAAACAATAACTTGAACATGGCGGTGGGGGAGGACTGAAAAAGCAGATAGCTTGTACAAGCAGGCCCCCTTTGACAAAGTAAAGTGAACACAAGATGAATCGAGACAAAGTAACAAAAAACAACAAACAGACAACCCAGAAAACATAAAAATTCTAAAGATAATAAGGAATTTACAAGAGGTAGTTATAAAGTAGACGATTTTTGAGTCTGTTCTTAAAAGAGGAAATGTTGTTCATATTTTTACTGTTATCATCTAAACTATTCCAAAGGGTAATACCCACTGTTTGTAAATAATCTGTGGGATACTGCATTTGACGAAAGATTAATACGGAAGCAGTGAGAAGACCTAGTTTCGTATGAATGATACTCACGATTTAAAGAAATAAGTGTCAAAATTAGAGGGTAAAGTCCTTTACATACTTAAACATGAAGACAGAAACTTGGTATTTGTAAATGTCAAAAACGTTCAGAATTCTTTGTGTAAAGAACAGCATTTTGAGGGAGCATAATAATCAGAGTTGGTAATTATTCGAACTGCCCTTTTTTGAAGCAAGTATAAGCGATTTAAGTAAGATGGATAGGTGTTCCCCCAATTAGATTACAATAAGATAGATGGGAATGAATAAGTGAATCATATAGACATTGAATAGTGTAGGAAGGAATGAAGGAGCTGATTTTAAACAGGATTCCAATTACTCTAGATATTTTGGAACAAAGTGCATCAATATGGTGTTTCCAGGTAAGGCTTGGATCAATATGAATGCCGAGGAATTTGACTTTATTAACAAGGGCAACTTTAGTTCCATCAAGAAATATGTCAACACTGCCTATTTTGCGCTGAGGAGGAGGTGAAAAATCATGAAATTTGGTTTTGGAAATGTTTAGGGATAATTTGTTGATTTTTAAACCATAAGGGAAACTAGTTCTAGCTCGCTATTTATTACCCGGGCCCCAGTTGTTAGATCTTTATGCTTGTAAAGAATACTAGTGTCGTCGGCAAATAGGCAAGATGGAGCAAGGAAGAGCAGTACATAAATCATTTATAAATAAGAAATAACAGAGGCCCTAGGATGGAACCTTGGGTACGCCACAAGTGATATTACTTATACCAGAAGACTTATCGTTTATGCGGACAATTTGTTTCCTGTTAGACAAGTAACTGTGAAACCAGTCCAAAGGCAACTCCACGAACACCATAGTGATCTAATTTACGTAATAAAATATAGTGATTTACGGTATCAAAAGCTTTGGATAGATCTAGAAAAACGCCGATACTAATCTCTTTATTATTAAATCTATCGGTGATATACTTAAACGATGTCAGCAGCCGCCATATACGTTGAAACATTTTTACGAAAACCAAATTGATTAGAATGAATAATATTATGCTTTTCCAAAAAACTTAACAGCCTATCATAAATTATACGTTCTAGGACCTTAGAGATAGCAGGTAGAATTGAAATAGGTCTAAAGTTGGAGAGAAGCGATGAATTACCGGCTTTAAATACAGGAATAACTCTAGCTTCTTTCAATCGAGCGGGTACTATGCCGGTGGACAAAGAAAGATTGCAGATAAATGTAAGTGGTAAGACCAAATTGGGGTAGGCGGCTTTGAGTACTTTAGAAGAATGCCATCCGTTCCTGCGGAGGAGCTATTCTTTAGATCACTTATAATACGAGCTACTTCGTGGCAAGTGGTGGGGGAAATATACATTGAGTTCAGAATAGGGCTTCTAAGAAATCTGGACAAAGGCTCGTCAACAAGTGGAATGCTATTTGCTAAAGTGTTACCAATACTGGAGAAGTAATCATTGAAGCAGTCAGCAACTTCTACGTCATCAGTAATCTCAACACCATCTTTTAAAATTTTGAATTCTTCACCACTAGAAACTTTACTTTTACCAATTATCTCATTCAAGGTTTTCCAAGTTTCATTCAAGTTGTGCCTATTATCATCAAACAGTTTTGTATAGTATGATTTTTTACAATATCTAATAATAAGAGTTAGTTTATTCTTATAAGTGTGAACTTAAGCTTGTTTCAAAAGAGTTCGATTCTGGAGAAAACACTAGAAAATTTTATTCTTCGTAGAAATAGACTTAAGAATCCCTGAAGAGATCCAAGGTTTTACTAGCATTACGTTTTTTGTTTTAAATCTCACAACAGGGCAGGTTTTATCATATAATGCATTGATGATATCAATAAAATAGTTACAAGCTTCATTCACACTTGACATGTTATACAAATGCTGCCAATCATAGTCTGTCAACTCCCTGATAAAAGCATCGTAATTGTCTTTGGAAGTATTCCTTTTAAAAGTATAACCCATTCTGTACTTACGAGAATTATTATGAAGAGATTTAGCAAGGCTAAAAATGGGTAAATGATCACTGATATCAGACACAAGAATCCCTGACCTGGTGAATAAAGAAAAGTCATTGCAGAAAATGTTATCGATTAAGGTAGAGGTGGACTCGGTAATTCTAGTGGGCTTAGTGATAAGAGGGGTGAACGAATTGGAGATCATAGTATCCAGAAATGCAGACACATGCATGTTAGAATCATACTTTACAAGATCAACATTAAAGTCACCCAAGAGAATACTTGGTTTTTTACTTCGATTAAGAACATTCACTAAAGCTGTAATCTCATCGACAAAAGCTACTAGGTTACTGTCAGGTGGTCTATAAATAACGCCAACGATAATGTTACGATTTAAGTTGACAGTCTCATAAATAAGGACTCGCATGTGTTTGACTGGTTACTTAAGTCATCCCTTTCCTTAAAATGAACGTGTTTGTGTAAATACAACCCTACCCCTCCACCTTTCTTCTTGGTTCTATTGGAGTTTAAAAATGTGTAATCTAAGATCTGCAAGATGTTAACAGGGGTGTTGCTATTAATCCAAGTTTCAGTAATCCGACTATAGGGAAACTAGAGTAAAGGGAGTTGCTAATTAAGTGAGATACCTCCATCGATGTTCTTCCACAGGCTACGAGCATTTATATGTAACACAGATAATGAGGACAAGTCCTGTTTTAATGAGTCAGAAAGAGTATCAATATCAAAATACATGCAAGTTTCAGAACTACCGTCATAAATATAATTCATATCAGGAGTAGTAGAGTTGTCAATAAAATTATTAGCAAAACATTGTTTAGCCTGGGTACGTCATATAGCGGGTTGCTTGAAGAAAACATAAATAAGAATTATACAAAACAACAACAGATACACAAAAATGATAAACTATTGTACAATAAATACGTACATGTATACACTAATTCACAACAACACACATACAAAAAATAAACATACACAACAGGTAAATGAGAAGAAATAAATTAATGAACGCTGGGAGAGAGAGAGAATCGAACGATCAAACGTCGGGCCCATGTTCTGACCACTTTTCAGCTGCGAATTATGAATCAAACCGTACCTTTTGGTCACATCATTCGCTGGAAGTTTGCTCGATGTAAAGTTCTTCATTGACAAAGAGCTGGCCATTTCTGAAACGGGGGCGTTTACCTTCTTTGAAGGCTTTGTCCATTACTGGTCGCAATCGAGCTTTGGTCTTGAAGTCCTCCTGCGTTAAATCTTCAGTTATGAAAAAAGCGGTGTTGGCTAGGGATCGACGAGCAGAGGCCAAGACTTCCTGCCTTTGTGGACGATACAGAAGTTTGGCGATAATATGAGGGGGTCTATTAGAGCGTCGTTGACCAACTCGGTGTGCGTTCTTGATAATGATATTATCCAATTTAAGATGATTTCGAAGGATGTTTTGAACTTCAGCAATAGGGTTTTCATCTTGCTTTTCGGCATTCCCTCCAAATCGTAGGTTATAACTCCTGGAGTATCTTTCAGCTTTCAGCTGAGCCTCAGAAACCGATCGGAACTTCTCATGGCAATATTTTTTGAGATCGCCATGTAATTTGTCAAGTTCTTGGAATTTTATGTCTAGTCTCTGAGTTTCCTCAGTAAACTTACATTGTTCAGCTTTTAGGTCTTCCACAGCTGTACTAAGAAACCCTGCACTCTTTTCCAGGTCTTTTTGAGTTGCTTCCAAAGTAGCTATTCTTCCTAGCATTTGTTCTTGGTTAAGTAGCATGGAGTCCACTTTGTCATTTAGTCCCTGAAAAGCTAATTCCATTGAGGTACGTAGATCCTGCAAAGCACTATCTGGACTGCTAAGTGAATCTGTATTGGATCGATGCCGTAATGTTGGCGGAGTGTAGGCTGAAGTAGCCTTTACCTTCGAGACTTGCGGAGATTTTCTTGGTGCTTCTTTCGATACTTTTTTGTCCCCCATTCTATGTTAAAATCACACCAATGCAATGACAACTATGAGATGAACACACTTGTTGAGATTGATAGGTCACAATCACGCAGACACTGTTGAAATTCTGAACTTTTTGAGAGCCGATGTGAGACGAGACTACACAGTTAGAGCGCCATCAAACTATGTGATAATCTATCCATATGTATGTCAGTTTCTATGGTATCTTCAAATTACTCACTTTAATATCGGCCTTTAATTTTTCACGCGCTCACAAAGTGAAAGCAACTACCAGCGCGTTCGTCGATGATAACGCAGAAGTACGTGTGAAGTATTCTAGATAAAAAGACAGGCCAACTAAATTCTGCGCGTATACAATGCTTACGCAAGCTGCGTTGTTCTAACAATGACGTTTTCCGTAATGCGTGCCTTTTATACGCACATCACCGAATAGAAAGGCGCGTATGTCAAATCCGCACTGCCGCCCTGATATTTGCATCTCCATACGCCCTTTTGTTGTGCAAAAAGGACGAATTCAGTGCGCTTTACAGAAAATCTGTGCACACAATATGATATGCGGCAGGCACATTCATCATATGTGCGAAATTTCATGTATGTGGAATGTTTCCTTCTGGAGTTATACTGAAAATACTAAAAAAAATTGTGCTTTTTCACAAAAATTGACCTTTGACCTGATTTCACGTGACCTTTGATCCCGGTCGCCATGGCAACCATATATTATGGTAGAATTCGGCATGTTCATCATATGTGTGAAGTTTCATGCATGTGGAATGTTTCCTTCTGGAATTATACTTTAAAAACTAAAAAAATGTGATTTCTCACAAAATTTGATCATTGACATTGGTTGCCATGGCAACCATATATTCTGGTGGTATTAGGCACGTTCATTATATGTGCAAAGTTCCATGTACGTGGAATGTTTCCTTCTGGAATTATACTAAAAAAACTAAAAAAATGTGATTTCTCACAAAAATTGATCTTTGACCTTGGTTGCCATGGCAACCATATATTCTGGTGGTATTAGGCACGTTCATTATATGTGCAAAGTTTCATGTACGTGGAATGTTTCCTTCTGGAATTATACTAAAAATACTAAAAAACCGTGAATTTCCCCAAAAATTGAATTTGACCTCTGACCTTTGGCCTTTTCTGCCGAAAGTCTGGGAGACACACGTTTGCACTCTGGGGTACCTACCCACCAAATTTCAAAAGAATTGGTCTGGCCCACAAGGAGGAGCTCATGGAACACTTTTTTGCTTAAAATGTTAATATCACGTGACTTTTGACCTTGGTTGCCATGGCAACCATATATTTATGTAGTGCTAGACACTCTTATTATATGTGTGAAGTTTCATGTTCATGGGATGTTTTTTCGTGGAGTTATTATGAAAAGAGTGATTTTCACATAATTTGACCTTTGACCTTGACTTCCGGGAGTCAGTGCAGAACTGGGGTTTTACCTAGGGCACCTTCCTACCAAATTTGAAGAAAATCGGCTTTACCGTTTTGGAGATATTAAGAAAACAAAATTGGACACACACACACACACACAAACACACACCCACACACACACACGGACACGTTTTGACCCCTCCCTCCGTTATGGACTTTTGGTCACCCTGGGGTACCCCACCATAGGTTAGGACGTTAGACTAGCAACTTGTGAAAATTAACTGTTACCATGGCAACGGTTGTTATTTCTGCTGGCGTTGCCGAATATAGCCTAACAGGTCAAGTGAGTACAATATCTCATCCTCCTCACGGAGCGATGAGATAATAACATGTTAACAATGAATAACCAATGTAATTGATATTAGACAGAAGATGAAACATGATTAAATGTATTAATTACATTGTTTTTGGTGCTGATTACTAATTTTACCATTGTTTATGATGTTAATTTTATATTGTTTGTGCCACTGCATTGTTTCTTGCCTCGTTATATACATTAAGGAAATGCTATTTTGAGCACAAAACTCGTTGATAAGCTGCACTGGATTGAAATTGTACAAGAGCAACAATGTCCTGCTATCCTTAAAAAGGCAGGGATCAACATATAGGGTCATCACAGACAACTGGATTTTGAATTCAGGGATCATTACAAGACCTGCAAGTTGGCTTGAGATGAGTGGTGTCGCCAGGTTTTTAGTGATTGGGGGCACCACAGATGATGTCGTAATAATACCTCATGCAGTTCCCCCAAGTCTGCGTAAATTACACCTTTATTTTTCATGCGTTCCTGCATTTGCATGCGGCAGTTTTGATCTTTCGTTTGTCAGTACATAAAGGTGTCGTCCTGGGGAAGGGGTTCCCCCTCTCCTTTAAGATTTTTTAGGCTATTAATTTAAGGTCTGTCGGATGCAAAATGGTGCTATCTTTGAGATGTTTTTGGAACTGATCATATATGGCCGGAAAATGTCCATAATTTAGTGAATGCTAATTTTTGGTAATGTAAAAGAGGAGAATATATTGTCTTGACAACAAATCTCCTGAAGCCCCCTCCCTTCTGTCTATTTTACTGCCTCTGTTTCAGAAAAGTATTTACACAAAAATATGTGCTTGGAGTCCACAGAAACATTCTTGAGTTACTACGAAATATGTCCATTCCTTCATTGTGTATTATGAAAGGGCATCTAAGGCTAGCAGATACCTGAATAGGGCCTCCTGGAAGCTCTGCATTAATCATATTAATAGGGCGGGGGAGGGCGGCAATGACATAATGCGTATACTGTCTGACATCCAAATGATAGTATAGAGTACGACGCCGAGCACTTTACAACTATCATATTTTTACTACTTTTGAACTAAAATCCGGACGAACAGCTGCCAGCAATGGAAAATGAGAGGGAGGGAGAGTTTAGGTGCAGGAAGGTGACATAGACCTCCCTGATAGATGTAGCAAAAGGGGTAAAGGACTACTAAGAGCGTTACAGAGTGCTGTTTTCGTCCTAAGTGTATTAAAAATCACCAACTATACCGAATATGACTCAGGGCGAACTGGCGAAGCTCTGGTAAAAAATTTTGAAAAATGTATAGGGCCTAACGGCAGATACGTACTTTCAACCTTCTGCATCATGCTACATATTAGATTGAAAGATCCCATATTGATGCGAGGTCTCCACAGGTGTTTGGAGATATATCTCCGTTCTTCGGAAAGTAAAGTGTCGTGATCAGAACAGTTTCGTGTATTATTGCCTTAATAATGGTCATGACATGGAGTGGTAAACAGTGACGAATAATATTTCCATTACCTGATAACAAAACCTGCATTCAGACTCTACATCGAGACACTTTCAATTGCCCAACAAATCTACATGCCACTGCCATAAGACAGTCTTTTACCTATTAATTCGTAAACTTTCAACTTTTAGCTGATGTGCTTCTCCGAAAGTTGCAGGCTATCGGAAGATATTGATAATATGAGTGACACTGACGTAAGGTTGGAAGCGCACGGAGCGCGCGAAAATTTTGATAGATTGTCAACGATTTGCTAAAATTCTGATAGTTTGAGAAACATTTGTGATGGAAAGTGAAGCGAGATTGAAAAATTTCTTACGAAAATGAAGAATAAAATATACTTTTCATCATACACGTATCTGTAGACTGAACATTGGGGGTTGATTACATGGGCCATCCCCCCCTAGTCAAATGTTGGGGGGATATATCCCCCATCCCCCCGGGATTTACGCCCATGGTTATATCGATTGTTATATTACTTCCTACATCGTTGCTAAGTTGATTTATACAGTTTTGTTAACATTGTTTCTACCTTTGCTGTTTTGCTATTTTACTGGTAATGACAATGTTTGTTATATTTTTTTACATTATTTATCATACCACTGGTTACAATATTAGCTGTTGTGCTTGTTACATTGAATTTTTTCGCACATTTTCTGTGGTATTGTTTGATATTTTGTTTCCAGCATGCTCATCAATAGGTGGCGGACGGAGTGGGGGCTTTTTTGAAAGAAAAGAGGATTGTCGCCCCCTTTTTTCCAGAATTCTTATGAAAAGAGTAAGAGAATGTTTGATTCCATAGCTTTCAATATAGTTGATTCAATGGAATCCAGCTGGAAAATGGTGGCATTAATGGATTAAGATCGAGGAAAATACTCCAAAGATCACTCGGCCTCCAATCTTCACAGGCCCTTACATTAAGTGGGCCCAGAGCCTTTCGCTTCAAGGGCTTCGCGACTGGCTCTTGAAGTCCCTCACTTTTGAGAGACTGTTGACACTTATGGTTTCCATTATTTGATTCAGTGTGTTATCCATTGTTTTTGACGTTGGTCCGTTGTTAATTCTGTTTTCATCAATTGCAATCGCTGTTTGTTAGTACACATGCATTGGTTTGTCACAGAGATTGGTCTTTTGGTTGTTATATCTTGTGGTTTTCCTTGCTTTCCTATCATCTTTTCCTTCCTTTTCTTTTCCTTGTACTGCCATTTAAATTTACCGGTATTGCTGTCTTCGTTTTTACGATTGTAATTCTGTTTGTCAAAATTGCTTATTTCATTGTTCATTACTTTAATAATTCCTTTGTGCGTTACATTGTTATTTTTTGTTTACTTTGTACATTGTTGGTAACAGAGATGGAAGTTGTCTGTCATGTTCACTTTGTGCTCCAAAGGAATTGTCAGCTTTGGTTTCAAGCTTCATTATAATGAAGGTATACGTTCACAAGTTTACTAGCGACCCTGCAGTATTCCTAAGTGAGTGCAACTCCCTCATTGGACGGGGATCTCTGGGTAATTGAAACACGTATCCAGTTAACTCCAACACTCATAAAGGCCAAAAAAGACACACAGCCAAGATTTATTCGGGGAGGGGAAGTTCAGTTCTGGGAGTTGTCTTGTAGCAAGTCCCTGTTCAGACAACATGAGCTAGATACCCCAGAGGCGCACCTGGACCTCAAAACTGTCCTTATGGGCGTGGGTTGTAAAGAAATGGTCGTAACGCATTTCTTCTTAGTGGGTATTTCAGGTCAAGGAGCAGGGATTCATATCGAAATATTTTCCCTAGAAACTCTTGCTTTAGGGACATCATTACTTTGCACTTGAGTTATGGGGGAGGAGGTTGAACTAGCCTGAACTATGCTTAAAGAAATGCTTGAACTTTTATCCAAGGTCATCTAACATGAGGTGATGAATTTATATCACAATGATAGATTTAATTCCCCTTGTAGAGTGCCGCAGACAACACGTAAGTTCTTTATTAACGTGGTTCTCTCCCATAATGCTAAATATGAAATTTTAGACGTGAAAATGACCTTCATAGAACACACTAGTTCTTGCTTCTATAAGATTGCAACCAGTACTAAATTCAAGATTGCCTGCTACAGCAGGCTACGTTGGAGGATAGGGCCTTTTGTGTGATGATTCTTTAATTTTACGGCAATAGATGATTTGTTGGTCTCATGGTTGGTCTGAAACATATTAAATCTTAGATCCCATACAACTAAATGAATGTGTGAGACATCGACGAATAAAAGCGTCACTTCGGATTTATACCGCCATGTTATTAAAGCAGTGTTAAATCATGAATCAAACCGAACATGCCCATAAAGGGAAGTTTGATACTGGGAGTCAGGCATTAGTTTCGGTTACAAAGCAAAGTTGAGGGCGTCAAACCTGTCCGTGCATTTTTAAGATCGAAGCAAACAACAAATTCTGGAGTTTTTCTTTTGTTTGCTTGATTTTATTTTGTTTTGTTTTGTTTTTTGTGGAATGAGGAGGACATGACTTCAATCAAAGTTTGCCAAAAAAAAGAAACAGTTGCATGAAATATGGAAACCAGAAATATCCAAGATGACCCGCTTGAGCCCCTAGACATCGGTTATTTACAATGTAATCATTCCTTAATTTTTTTTGTAAAAACCACATACACGGTGCTTACATAGATTTAATTTGCTATGGTGAAAATAGCAGTCATACAAAAAAGAAATGCACTAGGTCTAAGAGAGTTTACGTCAGTGGTTCTCAAACTTTTTTAGACTGCTGCCCTCTTCCACCATCTTGAACTGTCCCAATTCCCCCTCCCCCTACTCCCTCCCCTTGTCCTACCATTCATAGTCGGACACTCAACAGTATTTTTTCTCAGTTACCTTTTTTTTTTTCATTTAAAAGAACAACAAAAACCCGCAGAAGGTAGGCATACTGTGAAACTATTATGGAGAGCCCATATGTAGTTCAGTCAGTGTAAAGGGTGACTTTGGTGTAACGCTGCGAGATTGCGAATGTCTGGTTCCATTTTAGTGAGAAGGGGAGGGGGCACACCCCTTATTGAGCCCTAGATCGCTGCAGTGATTTGTCGTAATTGCCAGGGACCCCAAATCAGTGCCAACGCCCCTCTATTCCCCATGTACTCTGTAGCGCCCACCTGAGTGGAGGTAGTGGCCACTTTGAGGACCACTGCTTTACGTCAGAGAGCCGCGATTGATAGCCGCTGAATGCCAACGAATCACAGACTTATGCGATTATATGAACAGCCTAAGCATCCTGCATTAACGTCCTATGCATGGAGTGTCGTCACCGTGCGTACACTGTTAGGCCTATAGCAATATGGCTGGCTCCTATGTCTTTTGTTAAGTTTGCACTTCCTCAAGTGGTTGGCATCGACAGGTTATGCAAGAAACTTGGTAAATATTCGAAAAATACAAGGTTTTGGCCAGAACTAACGTACAGAATGAAGGACTGTGATATTCTTCAATCGTTCATGTTTGTATTTTACCTCAGATTTTGTAGATTCATCATCAAATTACGCACTGCGACATTAGCACGGAGGTAATTTTGGCTGCATACATTGGCACCCATCTTGAAAACACTTATTGGTTTCACAAAGAATTTAACATGCATACGGTAGTCAAGTAAGATATTTCGACTGACTTTTGTACATAGCTTGAAAGATTGATATCTATTTCAGGGTATGACTGTTTTTTATCATTTTTTATTTTTTATTTATTTATTGATTTATTTTATTTATTTATTTATTTATTTGTTTGTTTGTTTGTTTTTTGTTTGTTTGTTTGTTTGTTTTCTTTGTTTGTTTGTTTGTTTATTTGTTTATTTATTTTTTGTCTCCTTTTATTGTAATCATCTTTTCTTCTTTTCTATGTTCAAGGTGATATAATACAGTAGAAATGAAATGACATAATATACAAACAATAACATTGTGATATCCCAGTAGAGAAAACATGAGAATATAATATACAATACACAATGCCAAAGTAATGCCTTTTTGCATAACTAATCTGCAAATAAACTTTGACAAGAGGCAAACGCTTTCCTGATGTCGTCAATATGTACAATCTTCTTATTTTTTACTTTTTTATATTGTTCTACTTTTACTTTAAATTTAATTATAGAAAAGAACGCATTCACATCTGGTATACTTTTAATCAATTTGCATTTAAAAATATAGTGCTTCATATGTAGTGCCAAGAAGTTATAGGGATGTTTAGCATTTTCATACGTAAAAAAGAAACTTTGCTTTGAGAAAACCGAATGATCTTTAAATAGCATACTTTCTACCTCTTTGATAAAATGTGTGATGTGTCTACAGTTCCACAAAATATACTCCAGCGTTTCTTCCTCTGTCTCACACCAAGTGCAATATGCTGAATCAGCCTTCCCCATTAGAGAAAGCAATTTATTGGTTGGAAGAACCCTATGTATAAACCTAAATTGGAAATACTGCAGTCTGGCTTCTGAAGCAGAAAGCCAGGGGGTACTATAAATGCGAGTCCAGTCACATTCTGTTAGATTATCAAAAGACACAGCCCATTTTTGAGTCGCAGTTGGCTTCGTTATTTATTTATTTATTTATTTATTTATTTATTTATTTATTTATTTATTTATTTATTTATTTATTTATTTATTTATTTATTTATTTATTTATTTATTTATTTATTTATTTATTTATTTATTTATTTATTTATTTATTTATTTATTTATTTATTTATTATTTATTTATTTATTTATTTATTTATTTATTTATTTATTTATTTATTTATTTATTTATTTATTTATTTATTTATTTATTTATTTATTTATTTATTTATTTATTTATTTATTTATTTATTTATTTATTTATTTATTTATTTATTTATTTATTTATTTATTTATTTATTTATTTATTTATTTATTTATTTATTTATTTATTTATTTATTTATTTATTTATTTATTTATTTATTTATTTATTTATTTATTTATTTATTTATTTATTTATTTATTTATTTATTTATTTATTTATTTATTTATTTATTTATTTATTTATTTATTTATTTATTTATTTATTTATTTATTTATTTATTTATTTATTTATTTATTTATTTATTTATTTATTTATTTATTTATTTATTTATTTATTTATTTATTTATTTATTTATTTATTTATTTATTTATTTATTTATTTATTTATTTAAGAAAATAAAAAAATGAAGAAGAAAATCTGTCTGAAAAGCTTGAAAGAACTATCGACAAAGCAATAAGTACTCTGTCTGCGGATCTGAAAGGTCTTAAGAGAGATTTGAAAGAGGAACTAAAGTCTCATGTTCGAAGAATAAGTAAGCTTGAGAAAGAAAATGAGGAACTTAAAAAAAGAGGAGAAGCTTTGGAGGAGAAAGTCATTAAATTGGAAAAAGAAAATCAGGAGCAGTTTGCCCTACTGAATAAGCAAGAACGCTTTTCTAGACGAAATAATGTTCGTCTGGTAGGTTTTGCGGCTACCGAGCATGAAGATTGCGTTCAAATTGCCAAGTCAACTTTTGCAGAAATTGGTTTGCAGGACTGCAAGATTGAACGTGCCCACCGGGACGGTAAAGTAGTTCAAGGCAGGGACAGGCACATCCTTATTAAAGTAGCGTTCTATCAAGATAAGTTATTTCTTCTTAGGAATGCAAGGAATAAACTGCAAGCCAAGCTGTTCTTCTTAACAGATGACCTAACTCTTCAAGATCTCAAGGAAAAGAAAAAATGGACTACCCAAGTTACAGCCCTCTATCAGGCGGGTACAAAGCTTCGTTTTTCGGGAGGAGTTTGGCGTATGGCGGATGGCCGACCCTATAAATTTAAGGAGTGAATTCGTTTCTTTTCCTTGTCTGGACTTGTCCCCGGTAAGCTATAAGCCTGCTTGCACATATTTCTTTTGAGAGAAGAAAAGTCCGTTTTCACACTTCAGATAGGCAAATTACTGAAGAGTTCTGTGTGTCGCTTAAATTTTACGACATGGGGCTGATTCTGAATTCTTCAATTTCATAAAGACAGTCTCAGCTTGGCAACGTAAATTTTCGTAGACTAGACGACATTTTGATTTTTGAAGAGTATGGCGTAAGGCGGATGGCAGACTCTATAAGCTTAATGAGCGATTATTACTTTTCCCACGTATGCCTACGGACTTGTTTCCCATAAGCAGTGGGCCTGCCTGTGTTTATACTTGTTGAGTGAGGAAAATTTCGCCTTTATATTTCATATTATTACAGAAGGAACGCCTTTGTGATGTTTTAAAATTTACGAAGAGAGACTGCTTACAAATTTATTTAAATTAAAGAAGACAACAGAATCTCATCTACACCACGTGAATCTTCGCAGTATTGACGGCATCTTTTTATTCATCCAGCACGTTAGGATGTTTAACACAGGCTGTAAGGGATATTGTCCTTTACCACCTATTTTTTACAAGTTCTATGTACATAGCCCTGAAGAACTGTATGTTGGCTGGTTTTGGCCCTTCCTTTTTGGGTCTTTACGACTGGAGTATGTTCCAGTTTTGGGGATCGTTTCCCAAGACCTCACCAAACCTTCCAGTTGGTTTGACTTTTATTTTAATTTTTTTCTCTTTATTCTCCATCAAATGTTCTTGTATTGGTAGTCGTGTTCATGTTAGTATTTACTGTAACATATCATTTTTTCATCCAAAACTAGTTATTATAGTATTCTGCTGTCTCAGTTTTAATGATTGCCCAGAATCACTTTTCTCTGCAACTGAGCTCAAATTTTCGTATAAATGTCAGCTTTGAGAATAAGTACTGTAAATGTTCGTGGCTTGAGACAGCAGAAAAAAAGGCGACAGGTATTTGCTTTCCTACATACTCAAAAGAGGGATATTTTTTGTATTCAGGAGACACATAGTGTTCAAGGGGATGAGAAGCTTTGGAAGAATGAATGGGGAGGCAAAATCATTTTCAACCACGGCACCTCTTTAAGTCGAGGAGTTTGTATCCTCTTTTCTCCTGAGCTCTCCTTTGTTGTTAATAACCGCTGGGCATGTAACGGAGGAAGGACAATCATCTTAGATATTTGTACTAGCCAGCGTCGTTTTACTTTGGTGTGTTTATATGGTCCGAATCAAGATGACCCTGACTTTTTTGAAGTGTTGAATTTAAAACTTTCTAACTTTTCATGGGACTCAATCATATTAGCAGGTGATTTCAATTTTGTTTTTAATTTAGACCTAGATAAGTTGGGCGGGAATCAACGTACAAATTTTAAAGCGAGGGATAAATGTTATGATATTATGACTGCTTATGATTTAGTGGACATATGGAGGGAAAGAAACCCTAGTGATAGATCTTTTACATGGACCTCAAACATTTCCTCTGATATATATTGTAGACTGGACTTCTTTTTGATTTCACGTACTTTATCTCATACAGTTAGTCGTGTTAATACCTCCGCCAGCCTCTGTTCAGATCACTCGATTGTGAACCTGGATATTAATGTTAGTAACGTACAAAGAGGTCCTGGTTTTTGGAAATTTAACAACTCACTTTTGAAAGATCAGCAATTTTTAGCTCTTATTACTGATGTTATCAATAATGTTAAATGTGTGTATACCAACACGGGTGCAGTTAATACTTGGGAGTATATGAAATACTCAGTTCGAAAATTTACTGTTGCTTATAGTAAAAACAGGGCTAAAGAAAGACGTAAATCTGAAAGAGACCTCCTTAAGGAGATCAGTCATTTAGAAAGGGATATTTACAGCTCACATTCCGATTACACTCGTAACAAGCTTTTAGAGGCAAGAAGCAAGCTCCAGGCGATTTATGATTTCAAAATTCGTGGTATTATTGTTCGCTCACGGGCCCGCTGGGTTGAAGAAGGGGAGAGGAATACTAATTATTTCTTGAATCTAGAAAAAAGGAACAAAAGTTATAATGTTATTAGAAAACTTATTGGAAACGATGGTAGGGAGATTTTTGAGAATCAAAGTATCCTCGATGAACTCACACACTTTTACCATTCACTTTACACTAGCGATAATTGTAGTTCAGTCACCTTTTGTAGTAGTATTGATAACTCTAATAAACTCTCTGAGGAGAATGCTAGGTCTTGTGATGGCTGGCTTAGTGATGAGGAGTGCCGAACAGCCCTTTTTTCTTTAAAGAATGGTAAGAGTCCAGGAAGCGACGGACTCACGGTTGAATTTTATAAACATTTTTGGCCTTTAATTGGTGATACAGTTGTTAACTCCTTAAATTGTGCATATTCAAATACTAAAATGTCTGACGAACAGGGTAGAGCTGTTATTACATTAATTCCAAAGCCCAACAAGGATCCAGCCCTCGTTAAAAATTATAGGCCTATTTCGTTGTTAAATGTTGATTACAAAATTTGTTCAAAAGCCCTTGCTTCTAGAATTAAAAATGTTATTTCGTTCATTATTAATGATAATCAAACTGGTTTTATAAAGAATAGGTTCATAGGTGAAAACGTTCGTTATATATTAGACTCTATTGATTACTGTAAAGATAATAATGTACCAGGCTTTCTCCTTTTAGTTGATTTTGAAAAAGCCTTTGATAGACTGGAGTGGGGATTTATCTACAGGTGCCTACACTTTTTTAATTTTAACAGAAGCTTCATCCAGTGGATCTCTACTTTATATTCAAATGCAACATCTTGTGTGTGTAATAATGTTTTTTCCTCAACCTTCTTTAAAGTTTCTAGAGGAGTTAGGCAAGGATGTCCCATTAGTCCTTATCTTTTCATTTTGTGTGCCGAAGTACTCGCCTTACGAATTAATTTGTCACCAGATATTAAAGGTTTATCAATCGCTAATCACGAAACACGCATTATTCAATACGCCGATGACACTTGTATTTTTCTTGATGGTTCCCACTCGTCAGTGAAAGCAGTCGTTGATATTTTTGAAGAACTTCATACGTCTTCAGGATTAAAAGTAAATTTTGAAAAGTCGAATATTTTTCCTTTAGGACCTTTGTTAAACAGTAAACCCAATTTTCTGCATAACTATGGTTTTAGTTGGACTGTTAGTCCGGTCACTGCCTTAGGCATTACTTTTGACCACTGTAAAGACAATTTGTTTCGCTTGAATTATCCTCCAAAGTTGTCACGCCTTAAAAATGTGTTAAATTTATGGTCACAGCGTGACCTCTCCCCCATTGGAAAAATAACTCTTGTTAAGTCTTTTGGTCTCTCTCAATTAGTTTATCTCTTTCAGATATTGCCGAATCCACCTCAAAACTTCGTCAAGGAATTAGAAAGTTATATTTTTAATTTTATTTGGTCGGGCAAACCGGACAAAGTTAAGCGTAGAACTTTAATTGCACCTATTTCAGAGGGCGGACTCAAAGCTACTCATGTTTCATCTTTCATCAATAGTTTAAAATGCTCTTGGGTAAACAGATATTTAAATGATACCAAAGGTTCATGGAAAGATTTTTTTGATTTCTATCTAAAAAGCAATGGAAAATCCTTTTTATTCCATTGCAATTTTGAAGCAAAGGACATCAAAACCAATAATGTTTTCATAAATGACGTATGTGCGGCATGGGCACAGTTTAATTTTAAGCAACCTTTAGATCATTATAACAATCAAATTTTATGGAATAATTCTTATATTAAGGTCAATAATAAGTTAATATTCTATAAACATTTGTTCGAGAAAGGAGTGACCTACGTAAAAGATATTTTTGATAATGACAATCAAATACTTCCGTATAATTCTTTTGTAAGGAAATTTGGCGTACGGTTTTGCCCATTCACCATTTATTACGGTATTATCAAAGCAGTTCCTGGGCTTTGGAAGCAAAGTATTACTGACGGGGTAACAATGCCAATCGATCCAGGTTACAGAGAGAATCTTCTTGCTGTTTCTAGTATGTCACGAATTGTCTATAAGCAGATAGTGACTAAGTTTTATTCTCCCCCCACCTGTTGTACAAAATGGAATAATAGCTTCCCAGAACTGATGAACCGTTGGCAATTAATTTTTAGGATTCCTTTTATTTCTCTCCGGGAAACCAAGTTACAATACTTTCAGTATAGGTTCCTACACAGAATACTGGGGACTAATGAATTACGACATCGAATGAAAATTATTGACAGCCCTTGTTGTACTTTTTGTGGGGACCAGACCGAAACAATTGATCACCTTTTCTGGGAATGTCGGGTTACTTCTTCCTTTATTTTAGACGTGGAGCAATGCATTTTGGGTAGGCAATTCTTCTTTACAAAAGAAGACATTTTCTTTGGTTACAAACTTCTGTTGAAGCACCCCTATAATTTCCTAATTTTTCATATGAAATATTATATTTTCGCTAAAAAGATTAATGAAGATATTCCATTGTTTGATGAATTTCTGTATAAGTTTAAATTTCATATTAAGGTTGAAAAACATATCTCAAATCAAATCAATTCACGTAAAGGTTTATCTTTCAAAGAGTACGTAGAGGCTTTTAGTGAGTGTCCGATGTTATTTGATTGATTCGTATTGTTAAGAATTATGTAATACACCATGTATATTAAAGACAACGACCGTTTCATCTACACAGATGTATTATACAAGTTTTGATGAGAAGATACTTATATTTCATGTGTAATTAAGACACTTGCTTAAAGTATGCTGTTTTAAATTATGTTATAGCAAGAAGAAAATCATACCTGTGGAATAAGATAACGTAAAGAGAATTACAGTTTTGTATAACGTTGATATTTTGCAAAAAAGAAAACAAAGATATTTACGAAGAGAACAATAAAGATGGAGACAAAAAAAAAAATATTTATTTATTTATTTATTTATTTATTTATTTATTTATTTATTTATTTATTTATTTATTTATTTATTTATTTATTTATTTATTTATTTATTTATTTATTTATTTATTTATTTATTTATTTATTTATTTATTTATTTATTTATTTATTTATTTATTTATTTATTTATTTATTTATTTATTTATTTATTTATTTATTTATTTATTTATTTATTTATTTATTTATTTATTTATTTATTTATTTATTTATTTATTTATTTATTTATTTATTTATTTATTTATTTATTTATTTATTTATTTATTTATTTATTTATTTATTTATTTATTTATTTATTTATTTATTTATTTATTTATTTATTTATTTATTTATTTATTTATTTATTTATTTATTTATTTATTTATTTATTTATTTATTTATTTATTTATTTATTTATTTATTTATTTATTTATTTATTTATTTATTTATTTATTTATTTTTTTTTTTTTTTTTTTTTAACTCCATCTTTATTGTTCTTTGATGCTTTCACTCATTCTTTGTCTTGAAATTTTCTTTGTTGTCCACAGGTTCACAACAAAAATCAGCTAAATATACAACATGGAATCTTGGATTTACATTGTTACACGTTTTCTTACTTAATCACTTTTTCTCTGAAGTCTCTTATTCATTTACTTCACTTTCCGGTTTAAAGACAATCTTTCAAAAAAATATAAGTAACGTGTAAACATAGCATAATCAATCAAACAAGTATTTACAATGACGAAAAACAGCACAAAAATTTTCATATGTGATTCTGCGATGACCTTTCGTACTTTCAAGATAATTTTCCACCTGCAAAGCGAACTTGAATTTGTTTAAAAACTGATTTACTCTTGGAATATCGTTGTTAAGTTTCTGACTAAAGACATAATACTTCAAATGTAGAATGAGAAAATTGAATGGGTGGCATAAAAGAAGATTGTAACCAAAAAATAAATCTTTCTTACTCAAAACAAACTGCCTACCTAGAACCGATTGTTCAACATCTAAGATAAAAGTAGAAGTATAGGTACACTCCCAAAACAGGTGATCTATTGTTTCATCATTAGTACCGCAGAACGTACACCGTGGATTTTCAATAATGTTCATTCGACAAAGTAAATTATTTAGTCATTGATCTGAAAATTACATTTAAATAAAAAACACTTTCCAAAACTTTGGAGATAAAAGTCGAAAAACATTTTCCAATCGGCAGGGGCATCATCAATATATCTTTTAACCCATGTGCATTTGAGACTTTTAATAAATGACTTAATATCCGGGGCCTTTAAACCTCCCTGCTCAAATGAACCAATTAAAGTACTACGTTTAATTTTATCTTGGCGACCTGCCCATATAAAACGAAAAATGACAGTCTCGAGCTCCTTGATAAAAGACCGTGGAGGGTCTGGCAAAACCTGGAATAGAAAAACCAACTGCGAAATAGCTAACGTTTTCACAATAGTGATCCGACCTACAGGTGTCAAATCTCTTGTTGACCACAAATTTAACCTACTTTTAAGTCGGGATTTATTTATTTATTTATTTATTTATTTATTTATTTATTTATTTATTTATTTATTTATTTATTTATTTATTTATTTATTTATTTATTTATTTATTTATTTATTTATTTATTTATTTATTTATTTATTTATTTATTTATTTATTTATTTATTTATTTATTTATTTATTTATTTATTTATTTATTTATTTATTTATTTATTTATTTATTTATTTATTTATTTATTTATTTATTTATTTATTTATTTATTTATTTATTTATTTATTTATTTATTTATTTATTTATTTATTTATTTATTTATTTATTTATTTATTTATTTATTTATTTATTTATTTATTTATTTATTTATTTATTTATTTATTTATTTATTTATTTATTTATTTATTTATTTATTTATTTATTTATTTATTTATTTATTTATTTATTTATTTATTTATTTATTTATTTATTTATTTATTTATTTATTTATTTATTTATTTATTTTTTTTTTTTTTTTTAACTCCATCTTTATTGTTCTTTGATGCTTTCACTCATTCTTTGTCTTGATTTATTTATTTATTTATTTATTTATTTATTTATTTATTTATTTATTTATTTATTTATTTATTTATTTTTTTATAGATATGGGAGATTAGTTGCTGGTCGTGACCGCCATCTTTTAGTTAAATTATCCTTTTATCAGGACAAAATCGCCGTGATGAAAAAAGCCCGTCAAGCTTTGGCAGGAAAACCATATTACATTGTAGATGACCTAACGAAAGCAGATCTTATGGAAAAACGGCGCTGGAAAAAAGAGGTACAGGACTTATTTAATAGGGGCACTAAACTCCGTTTTTCAGGGGGATGCTGGAGAGGTAACGATGGCCGGCCCCATGTTTTCGATGCAGCCCAGTAGGTGATGGAAGAATGTCACCATGCAGAAAAGCATCTTGAATTCTCTCTTGGAGCAGTGTGGAGTATACTTTTTACTGTTTGCAGCTCATTAATTGCCTTGTCTAGAATCAACCCATGATGTTTGGTGACTGTGTTCCACCAACTGTTTTTCATGTGGGAACTAATGCCAGCTTTCATCCCTTCCTTGTGGAGCTTTTATGCTGGTGTGTTATCCCATTTGGATTGACTTTTCTGTGTTTTTGTGTCTGTGTGTTTGTTTATCTGTGTATTCATCCTCCATCAACTATAACTAAGTCCATCGCATTTTTGGTGAACATGTTTGTTTTTTATTCTTAAATGGCTGAGGACCTTACCATAACCACATATAATGCGAGAGGTTTACGGAATCATAGCAAGAGACGACGTTTATTTTCGTACCTTCATCGGCGAAAGACACATATCTCCTTCATACAAGAGACACATAGTTCACCAGCAGATGAAAAAATCTGGAAAAATGAATGGGGAGGTGAAGTTCTTTATTCTCATGGTACCCAGGACAGCTGTGGCGTCTGTATTTTATTCAACCCTACCTTACAGTTGGAGATTACAAAAAGTATAAGTCATGATGGAGGAAGATTTATCATTGCTGACATTACCTTTTCTCATCAAAAGTTAACACTTGTTGCTCTGTACGGTCCCAATATAGACAACCCCAACTTTTTCGTTCACCTATTCAACGCTTTATCTGCTATATCATCTGAAAACCTGATTATTGGAGGGGATTTTAATTTTGTCTTTAACTTAGCCTTAGACAAAAAAGGTGGACAGCACAGAACAAACTTTAAAGCTAGAAACGAGTGTCTTTCTTATATGACTGGTCTGTCCCTCATCGACATTTGGAGAGAAAGGAACCCTCGGAGTGAAAGTTTTACTTGGTCCTCTAAAATTTTATCAGGTCTCTTCTGTCGGCTAGACTTTTTCCTTATTTCGCGACATATGTCACATTCTGTTAAAGATGCTTCCCATTCCCCAGGGATTCAATCGGACCACTCTTTTGTGAATTTAACACTTAGTCTTTTTACAGAAAAACGAGGACCTGGGTATTGGAAATTTAACAACTCCTTGCTCCAGGATTCAGACTATTTGGACTTAATTACAAACATTATTACTTGTTTTGAAGAAAATAATACTTATTCGAATCCGTTATCCCGTTGGGAAGGCCTAAAGTTCATTTTACGTAATGAGAGTATGAAGTTTGCAAAGGAAAAAGCTAAAGCTAGGAGGAGTAGGGAAGACGAACTTATAAGGAAAGTTGCTAACCTAGAACAAGATCTCTATATATCTGACTCTATTGAAACCCGCACCAAACTAAACGATGCTCGTAATGAACTCCTCTTATTTTATGACATTAAACTTCAAGGAACCATCATCCGATCACGGGCCCGCTGGGTCGAACAGGGAGAAAAGAACACTAAATATTTTCTTAACCTGGAGAGACGTAATAAGCTTTGTAATACTATTCATAAAATTTGTGATGACAATGGAAATACGTATATCAATGGGAAATCTATCCTCCATTATATTAAATGTTTTTACGAGAACTTGTATGTAAGCAATCCTTGCTCCCCCCAGTTAATTTTGGATGAACTTCCTCCCACTCCTTTCACCAATAATGATTTTTCTTCTTGTGAAGGTGAACTGAATTTGAATGAATGCAGCCTCTCACTTAATTCTTCAAAAAATGACAAGTCTCCTGGGAGTGACGGTTTTTCTGTAAATTTCTACAAAAAGTTTTGGCATCTCATTGGTAATTATGTAGTTGATTCTTTAAATTATGCCTACTCTCATAATGGTCTTTCTTATGAGCAGTCTAGAGGCATAATTACCCTCATCCCCAAACCCGATAAAGATCCCAACCTCCTTAAAAATTACAGACCTATTTCACTACTGAATACGGACTATAAAATTGGGGCGAAGGCAATTGCAAACAGGCTTAAGCGTATTATTAGTAATATTATTGGCCCAAATCAAACTGGATTTTTAAAGGGTCGTTTCATTGGGGAAAATATTCGTTTTGTGTTAGACCTTATTGACTACACCAATCGTAAAAATAAATCAGGGTTTATGTTATTTGTTGACTTTGAAAAGGCTTTTGACAAGTTAGAGTGGAATTTTATCATAAGTAGTCTTCGTTACTTTAATTTCGGTCATAGTTTCATCCAATGGATTTACACGTTTTATAACAATGCTACCGCATGTGTTTGTAACAATGGGTACTCTACAGGTTTTTTTCCGGTGGGAAGAGGCGTTCGCCAGGGCTGCCCGCTCAGTCCTTATCTTTTCATTTTATGCACTGAAGTATTAGCTATCTATACAAGCCAAAGCAGATTGAAGGGTATTGTGGTCGAAGGTAAAGAAACAAAACTTCTCCAGTATGCGGACGACACTACTTTTATTTTAGATGGCAGTCGTGAATCCCTTGATGAGACCCTACACATTCTTGACGTGTTTCAAAGGTCCTCCGGTTTAACTATCAATACGGCTAAGTCAGTTTTGTTTCCTCTTGGTACTTTCATCCAGCGACCCCCTGAGTTTGTTAACTTTTACATCCTTAAATTTTCATCTGGTCCAGTTAAAATGTTAGGAATTACTTTTAATCATAATGGTAATGATCTGTTTCGACTGAATTTCATCCCGAAGTTATCTAGACTTAAAAGTTGCCTCCGGGTTTGGTCTATGAGAGACTTAACCCCGGTTGGTCGTACTCTTTTGGTTAAAACCTATGCATTATCACAGCTAGTTTATCTTTTTATAGTACTTCCCGACCCGCCCATTTCTTTCATTAAGGATGTAGAGAAAGTAATTTACGATTTTATTTGGGCAGGTAATCAAGATAAAGTTAAAAGGAGTTGCATAATTAATCATTTTAATAAAGGAGGCCTAAAAGTAGTTCATATTCCAAGCTTTATCAAAAGTTTAAAATGTACGTGGGTCAAGCGGTACTGTGATAATAATGAGGGAGTTTGGAAACTTTTCTTTAATGAAAGTTTGTTTGCTGTAGGAAGGCAGCTTATTTTTCATTGTAACTGTAAATCTGATGATCTCCCTGTTATACCTAATCAATTTGTTTACCATACTGTGAGAGCGTGGTTGGATGCAACCTTTCATTTACCTGTTGCAAATTTTGGAAATCAAGTTGTTTGGAACAATCACTATATCCGCATTAATAATACCACGGTTTACTATGATTTTATGTACAGTAATGGTGTAAAGTTTGTGTCCGATTTTTTCAATAATGATGGTAATCCGCTATGTTATCAGTCTTTTAGGGAGAAGTTTCAACTAAATGATTTCCCTTTCACAACTTATTGGGGCCTTATACATAGTATCCCTTTGCATTGGAAGCAGTCTGGCTGCTTCCGAAGTAACTTAATGAACTCTTGCATAGACTTCTTTGATAAAATTATGCAGTCAAATAGTATTTCACAACTTGCATACAGGTCCAAGTTTTTGGTTAAAATCGTTGCGGAACCTACGGCTTTAACAAAATGGAAAAGTGAGTTTTCTCATGTAACCACTGATGAGTGGGAAGGAATATTTAGTATGCCATGGCACTCAGTCTCGGAAACCAAACTCTCCTATTTTCAATTCCGTTTTCTTCACAGAATTCTCCCCACAAACAGACTCTTAAATTTAATGGGCATCTCTGAAAC